>OX940963.1:35102752-35105252 GCA_954870475.1 Euphrasia confusa | reverse complement strand
AAACCCTAAACCCTAAACCCTAAACCCTAAACCCTAAACCCTAAACCCTAAACCCTAAACCCTAAACCCTAAACCCTAAACCCTAAACCCTAAACCCTAAACCCTAAACCCTAAACCCTAAACCCTAAACCCTAAACCCTAAACCCTAAACCCTAAACCCTAAACCCTAAACCCTAAACCCTAAACCCTAAACCCTAAACCCTAAACCCTAAACCCTAAACCCTAAACCCTAAACCCTAAACCCTAAACCCTAAACCCTAAACCCTAAACCCTAAACCCTAAACCCTAAACCCTAAACCCTAAACCCTAAACCCTAAACCCTAAACCCTAAACCCTAAACCCTAAACCCTAAACCCTAAACCCTAAACCCTAAACCCTAAACCCTAAACCCTAAACCCTAAACCCTAAACCCTAAACCCTAAACCCTAAACCCTAAACCCTAAACCCTAAACCCTAAACCCTAAACCCTAAACCCTAAACCCTAAACCCTAAACCCTAAACCCTAAACCCTAAACCCTAAACCCTAAACCCTAAACCCTAAACCCTAAACCCTAAACCCTAAACCCTAAACCCTAAACCCTAAACCCTAAACCCTAAACCCTAAACCCTAAACCCTAAACCCTAAACCCTAAACCCTAAACCCTAAACCCTAAACCCTAAACCCTAAACCCTAAACCCTAAACCCTAAACCCTAAACCCTAAACCCTAAACCCTAAACCCTAAACCCTAAACCCTAAACCCTAAACCCTAAACCCTAAACCCTAAACCCTAAACCCTAAACCCTAAACCCTAAACCCTAAACCCTAAACCCTAAACCCTAAACCCTAAACCCTAAACCCTAAACCCTAAACCCTAAACCCTAAACCCTAAACCCTAAACCCTAAACCCTAAACCCTAAACCCTAAACCCTAAACCCTAAACCCTAAACCCTAAACCCTAAACCCTAAACCCTAAACCCTAAACCCTAAACCCTAAACCCTAAACCCTAAACCCTAAACCCTAAACCCTAAACCCTAAACCCTAAACCCTAAACCCTAAACCCTAAACCCTAAACCCTAAACCCTAAACCCTAAACCCTAAACCCTAAACCCTAAACCCTAAACCCTAAACCCTAAACCCTAAACCCTAAACCCTAAACCCTAAACCCTAAACCCTAAACCCTAAACCCTAAACCCTAAACCCTAAACCCTAAACCCTAAACCCTAAACCCTAAACCCTAAACCCTAAACCCTAAACCCTAAACCCTAAACCCTAAACCCTAAACCCTAAACCCTAAACCCTAAACCCTAAACCCTAAACCCTAAACCCTAAACCCTAAACCCTAAACCCTAAACCCTAAACCCTAAACCCTAAACCCTAAACCCTAAACCCTAAACCCTAAACCCTAAACCCTAAACCCTAAACCCTAAACCCTAAACCCTAAACCCTAAACCCTAAACCCTAAACCCTAAACCCTAAACCCTAAACCCTAAACCCTAAACCCTAAACCCTAAACCCTAAACCCTAAACCCTAAACCCTAAACCCTAAACCCTAAACCCTAAACCCTAAACCCTAAACCCTAAACCCTAAACCCTAAACCCTAAACCCTAAACCCTAAACCCTAAACCCTAAACCCTAAACCCTAAACCCTAAACCCTAAACCCTAAACCCTAAACCCTAAACCCTAAACCCTAAACCCTAAACCCTAAACCCTAAACCCTAAACCCTAAACCCTAAACCCTAAACCCTAAACCCTAAACCCTAAACCCTAAACCCTAAACCCTAAACCCTAAACCCTAAACCCTAAACCCTAAACCCTAAACCCTAAACCCTAAACCCTAAACCCTAAACCCTAAACCCTAAACCCTAAACCCTAAACCCTAAACCCTAAACCCTAAACCCTAAACCCTAAACCCTAAACCCTAAACCCTAAACCCTAAACCCTAAACCCTAAACCCTAAACCCTAAACCCTAAACCCTAAACCCTAAACCCTAAACCCTAAACCCTAAACCCTAAACCCTAAACCCTAAACCCTAAACCCTAAACCCTAAACCCTAAACCCTAAACCCTAAACCCTAAACCCTAAACCCTAAACCCTAAACCCTAAACCCTAAACCCTAAACCCTAAACCCTAAACCCTAAACCCTAAACCCTAAACCCTAAACCCTAAACCCTAAACCCTAAACCCTAAACCCTAAACCCTAAACCCTAAACCCTAAACCCTAAACCCTAAACCCTAAACCCTAAACCCTAAACCCTAAACCCTAAACCCTAAACCCTAAACCCTAAACCCTAAACCCTAAACCCTAAACCCTAAACCCTAAACCCTAAACCCTAAACCCTAAACCCTAAACCCTAAACCCTAAACCCTAAACCCTAAACCCTAAACCCTAAACCCTAAACCCTAAACCCTAAACCCTAAACCCTAAACCCTAAACCCTAAACCCTAAACCCTAAACCCTAAACCCTAAACCCTAAACCCTAAACCCTAAACCCTAAACCCTAAACCCTAAACCCTA